>CM018033.1:25347256-25359756 GCA_008638375.1 Nyssa sinensis | reverse complement strand
AACTTTAAAACACATAACACAAAGCATTTTAAAGCATTCGAGTAAGGCATGTAATATGCAGTGGAAAACTTGTAACATATATCGAGGGGAGGGGGAGGGGGTGGCCAATTGGTGACCAAAACGTTTAACCCATTTACTTGTTAACATGATGAATAACATTATTTTCTTGTAAATAAGAGGGCATGACCCTTTGTTATTTTAAAAATCGAGCCTTTACTTTAAAATTCCTTCTCATGTACATGGGGGTTCGAAAACCTTCTACCATTTTTTGTGAAAACATTGATCTTTTGTTCATGAAATCAAAACACGTAATTACATTTAAAAAAATAAGAGATAAACCTTCTGTCATTTTTGAACGTAACATCTTTTCACTTTTTAATAGAAGAATTTGTTTCGAACCGGACTCTAGTTTTATTTCTCATGAAAATATCTCATGCCTGGGGGATAAACCTTCTACCGGGCATTTTACTCGTATGTGAGTCCTGAAGGGCCTCACGAACTCGCAGTGCTTATGCACGATTATCTTGCATTACCAAGTTCGCAAACAGGAGGTATTTAAAAAATATTTCTCTACAAGTAGATGTTACTTTAAAGCATTGAAACATAACCTCCCAGTAGTTATTTTTTAAAAGCATTTAAAACATGACTTCTTCAAATATATGTTTTTTTATGAGCATTTGAAATATGATTTCTTCAATAGATGCTTTTCAAGAGCATTAGAAACATTACTTCTTCAAATAGATGCTTTTCGAGAGCATTTAAAATATGACTTTCATGAATTTATAACAGTCTTCAAATACTTGGAATATAACATTTAAGACATCAGCTTTAGAGTACTTAATCACACTATTCAGGAATATTTAAAACATAACTAGAATAAAAGACATTACTTTTAGAGAGGCATTTAATAAAATTTAGAATTTAATGAAGACATGTTGGAATTTAAACTTACAAAAAGTGAGTAATATAAACAAGTTAACTTGCATGTCACAACAGAATTTTCAAAAAAATATAAGTAGTAATACTTGAGTCATGAATCACATAAATACGGAATTTAAACTTAAAATATTTTAGGAATTTTGAACTTGAACTTCTTTAGAATTCATGGAGTTAAATCTCTATTTTAAAGTACAGGATTACTCACCTTTGTCTTCGGGATTGGCGTTACTGGTGTGCCTAGCTTTTTCCCTTGTAGTTCCTAAGAACAACTTATAAAGAATTAATTAATTTCACACTTAATTTAAATTATCGCCTATTTGGCATTCTAGTTTATTTTTAGACCCGGTGAATCCTAATTTCGTAGGATAGGTCTTATCTTCGTTAGATCGTACTATTAGGCGTAATTTAATAAAGTTGCACTTTCAAGTGTCTTATTTTTCTGTACCTAATTTGGTAATATGGATCTCACCAATGGGTTCGGAATATCGAAGAAAGTCAATTTAGACCCTCTTGGACTTCCATTTGACTTCGGGCATTGCTAAGGGTAAATGGTAATTTTATATCTTACGCGTCTTAATTCTTTGAGATTTAATTTCGCAATTTGGACTCTGCCATTGTGTCCGAATTACCCAAAAACATTGGCTTACACTATCTTTTTATTTTAATCGGACATCGGGAAGTAATTTACTAAATTAAATTGATTAAATTAAATTATATATTTATTTAGGTACTATTTTAACCAAGTGCCTTAGTGGCACAGTGGTTCGCACATGTGGGTTAAGTCTTTAACATGCACGTTCAATGGTTCGAAACCCACTGGCCGTAGTTTTCATATATATATATATATATATATATATATATTTCTATTTTTTAGAAAACCAAATGGCGGATAAGGGTCCAATTCAGGGATAGGATATGCCTGTTCCGTCCGAGGTTATTAAATTAGATTTCTTATCTGTGTAGCCAAACAGAACAGTTTTGTTTTAAATTAAAACTAAACCAAACAGTGCAGTTCCACTAAAACTTATTACGCGATGGGGCGGGTCCCGACTTGACGCGAGACGCGACCCTTAATTGTTCATCGTCCCCATCGACCCCGTCACTGTTGCCCTAAAACACAAAATCTTGTTCTTCTATTTCGTGAAGTTTTAGTGGGTCTTTTGGCCTGCTTTTTGTTCCTATGGTCTTCTAGCACACTAAGGAAGGTTTTGTCGTTGGTCTTAGGATTTGAGGTGAGCTAAATAGCTCTGTTGAAGGTTTGATAGCCATGGCTGTCCGAGCTTGTTTCAAGCTTGTTTCTCTACCAAAGCGAGTGTGGTTTGTCTTGCTATGACCCTTATTACAGAGGCTTTAAAGCCACGATCCAAAAAATGGGTTTGGTGTCCAAATTGTAGGGTTGGCCTTCTAGGCCACGACCTGCAATTGATTATAACCCTTTCATCTTTGGTCTATTTACAAAAACTTTTATGGATTTGTACTCCTATGGTTATCTAGTTTAAGCCCCAACAACCCAAACTTGGGTTAGTTCTAGTTGGTTCAGACCCAACCTTTGGACACGGATTCTCACGAATCTCTTATGTTTTAAGCTCCTTTTGGTCTTATTCTTACTCCCAACTGTGGCAAAATGCCAATAAAGTTAATGCATGTATTTCCTTTTTACTAAACAGTAAGTAAATAGTGTAATTCTCTTAGAGAGGAAAAAGATTCAGTTTTGTTTCTTTACCTCTTTCAGTGGTGTTTTCCCTCTCTCTAGTTCCACTCTAACCTTCCTTAGGTTTGCATGCAACAACTTCTTTTCCCCCTTCTTCCTTTTTTCTTCTTCCTCTTCTTTTCTTTCTTCTTTCTCTCTCTCTCTATCTCACTCTCTCTGTCTCTAGCCACCTCACATGCATACACTCTGATTATTACACACGCAAGTCATATATATATATACATATGTATATATTTACATATGCATATATATATATATATATTTATATATATTGCATAAGCTTGATATGTTGTGATTGGTTAGTTTGGGTGGTGCGATGGCTTCTATTTAACATATATGTATATCTAGTGAGATATATAGCACAAATGTGCTAGCAGCTCAAGTGGTTAACTTTTTAGGTTTAAGTTCTTCCCATTTTTTGGTCCAAGGTTCAAACCTTTGGGCCATCATTTTGGCCTTATTTTTCTTTATTTTTACTTCTTTTGTCTTGTTTGTCATTTTTACATTTTTTCCCTTTTTGCTTTACTCTCATTTTTTTCTTGTATACTTATATTCTTATTCACTTCCTTCATGTATCGATTTAATATATCAAAGTCTTGAATTTTTGTTTATTTTCTTCATGTACCATTTTATTAGCCGTATATTTATTTTATTATTGTTTTCGTCTTCTTGGTCTAATTTTTCTTAAATCCCTAATATTTAATTAATGACTTAATATGTATTACCTGGATCAGGGTGTTATACCCAACCTGCCCAACATCAAAACGATGATGTCATTGTGCTGTGCACAGTGGTGTTGTCTCCACCAGCCTGCAACTTCTGTAGCAAAACCTTAATTCCTCATAACTTTCCTTTTTGCTTTTCCTCTCATTCCTTGCATACCAAATGTCATCTAGACACCCTTAACACTCCCCATTACTATTTTGATCAACTTAGAACCACAAAATCTCCTAGATTTTCTAGCTCCGAGAGGTATAGCCATGGCTGCCCATGGTTACCTAGTCACCACCAACCCTTTATCTTCCACTCTTGTTCTATCCCAAACCTTTCATAGAGGTTACTAACGTTCAATAGAAAGCCCAAAATAATTCAAGGTAATCTAACTTTCATCCTCTATATCAAGACCCCGATTGGGTTGGTTTCCACTAGTACACATGCACACACAATCAGATGCATATACAAGCATCACATATGGTTTCTATATCTTAATAACTAGGTGGAAAATCTCAAAAAAATCTATACCTGTCATTACCAATTAGAGAGAGAAAGTGCTGAAGCGAGCGAAAGTTTCTTGCCATTGTTGTAGTTCAGAGAAAACTCAGAGTAGAGAGAGAACTTTGGTTGAGCCATTAATGGCCTCATTGTCCAGCCCAATTGCTCTCATTTTCTCATTCTTTTCCCTTATCTTCCTCTTCTTTTCTTTTTCCCTTCTGTTTTAGTGTTAGAGTAGGTGTGTCTCAAACATACGCACACTCGCACACACACTCTTTCTGCATCACACACCAAATCTCACCAGTTTACACTCACACTCTCCCACATCTCCCCTCATGGCTGTAGCAGCCTTCCTATCTACATATCTCACATATATACACATATATGCACACTTGGTCACACACCCATTCACACACGCACACAAACACACACTCGGGTGTGTGTGTGTGGGAGAAAGAGAGAATTAGAATTTGGGGGCTGTACTGTCCAAGAGAGGGAAATAGGGAAAAGGAATAGAGAGAAAAGATGTAATAACCCATATTTTTACTAATGCCTAATACTTTATGTATTGGAATGAAATTAGTCCTATTAACTTATTGAAAATTAAATTGGATATTAATAGTGGTACGATTTAATATAAAAATATAAAAAGGTAATATAATTGAATTAAATAATTCAGGTTGGAGCAAAGTTAAAATATAAATAAATATGTGGCACTAATATAATAATGAAAAGTTTAATTTATTATAAATACATGACCATCAACAAACCCCAACCTCTATTTTACGTATCTCAAATTCTAGAGAGAGAGAGAGAGAGAGAGAGAGAGAGAAAGACTATACTATGGAGGATTAAAGAAATTTAATTTTGGAAAAAGACATTCATGGAGGTAAGTTTACTGATTTTATCAAATTAATATAACTATTTTATTGTTGTGATTTAGTAAGAAGATTTATGAATTAATTATTAATTTTTGAAATTATAATTTCTCAAAATAAAAGGGACCATAGAACAATCAAGTTAGGGTTTGATTTTGAGTATGGATATGATGATCTTTGAATAAATTGGAAATGTAGTTTTATTACCCATGAAATAAGGTTTAATTTGGTATATAATATGCCTATTATGAGGATGCATTTAAAGAGATATAAAAGATCAAAGTTTTGGAAGAAAATATTGTAACTGCAAGCTTTGGGTTGAGTTTTCTTTCAAGTTTAAAATATTTAATCTAATTAAACTATATGGTTGGATAGATCTCGAAAAAATGATCAAAACCTATATATAACTTTCATTATTTGGATAAGAATTAAGGGAGAAATTTCAGGTTGAAATTTGAAGAAAAAAAATAAAAATGGTGGACTGCTCTAATTGCAGAATTTTGGTGTTAAAGTTGGGGAAGACGACCACTTTGTTGAATACAAATCTAAAAGAATATGAAACAAAGTGGCTGAAACAAAAAGACAAAAAAGAAAAGAAAAGAAATAAACACACATAAAACTCTTATATTTTATTCACTCTAAAAAAGGATGCAACTATTCAAACGAACTATTTAGATTTTGGCTAAGATGAACTGACACACTCTCTAATGGCTATTTTGGCAATCCCATGACTTGGGCTCATGGCACACGCTGCATGCTTATATATATAAATTATATAAAGTCTAATCCTAATGCAATTAGGACTTCTAATCCTATTCAAACTAATAATACTACTCCTACTAGGATAAAGACTCCTAGTCCTATTGGGATAAAACATGTCAAATACTATTAGGACTCAACATTAAAAGTCCTACCAAAACTATACTAACTTGGTTTAATTGGCTCACATTGCCTTTCTTAAACCAAGTTCTTCAAGCTTCACCATTCCAAGTAATCTCTTCAACTTAAAAAAAGAATTTGTTTTGAGCTGACTTTGTAAAAATATATGTAACTTGTTTTTCAGAAGGACAAAATTCAAGCTGGATCTCCTTGTCATTCACCAAGTCACGAATGAAATGAAAACTTGATATCAATGTGCTTGCATCTCCTATGAGAAACTAGGTTTTTCATCAATGCAATGTTTGACTTGCTATCACAAAATATTATTGTAGGATCGTCCTGCTTGTAGTTGTAAAATACTAAGCATCCGCCAGTAACCAAACTGCTTGAGTAGCAGTATTTCCTACTGCAATGTACTCTGCCTCTGCTATTGAAAAAGTAACAACTTACTGCTTTTTAGAAGACCAAAAAAATACACTAAAACCAAGATGATAGACATTTCCAGAAGTACTCTTTCGCATCTCAGTATCACTTGCCCAATCACTATCTGTATACCCAACAAGTTTCAAATTGTTAGAAGATGAGTAAAAAGTACCATCACTTTGCGTACCTCGAATGTATCGCAAAATCTGTTTAGCAGCTTGTAAGTGAGATTGATGTGGAGTCTCCATAAATCTGCTAATCAACTGGTGTGCTGTCGCAGGCAACCAAAAAATAAAACCTAAACTCCTAAAAATACATGTAGTAGTGCGAGTAAGGATCATTCTCACAGAAAGTATCTAGCCTAGTTTTATGCTACGTGAACAAGGTGGGGGGGTTTGAGTATAACGAAAATAATTTAAAAAAAAAACAACTAAGGAACAATTCAAATTAAAGTATCGAATTCAATCAAAAGAACAAGCCTTGGTCTAAGTCAACATCTACCATCGAAATTTTGTAATTGATCATCGATGCAAGTATATATCAATTCACACTTTGAATATTCACTGTTGGGATTATTTTCCTATCTCTCCTTAGTCGCAGTTAATTAGAAAACAAGCGATCTAATTAACCCTAACTACTAAACAACCCAAGACTAGCGCTAAAGGTTTAATCTAGTAACAACCTTAAGAATTAGAGAGATCGATGAAGGTAAACAACACAAGCACAAGCGGTTGTATTTAATTTAGTCGAGCGTTCTTCCTAAGATCTAATAATTTATGACATAGCAAATCATTAAATCTTAGTTGCTTCACAAATCAGAGAAATCAAATAATTACGGATTTGATATTTAATCTAGCAGTAGATTGCAACGAATAATAAACTAGTAGGTCTCCTAGTAATTAAATGAGACGATCATGAAAATAAGCACATGAGAACATCTGATACTCAAAGCATAAATTAAACAACAAAAACAAATTAGATCTCATAGTTTTATTGATTCAATTATAAAAGTTTAGCCATGCAAGGTCATGATGAAAACTCGAAGGAGAAGTTAAAGAAGATGGGAAAGAGAGGCATCCAAATCTACTGCTTTCTCCTTTTCACGTTAAAAATTCTCCCTCTTAGAAGCCTATTAAAACTCCTAAAGATATTCTAAATATTATCCTAAAATAACAATATCCAAATTTGACTATTTAAGGGAAATATTAAAAATAAAATAAAGTCCTAATATAACTAGGAAAGTGGTGCTTTCAGCTAAAATTTTCGTAGAACCAGATCTGAAAACTTCTAAAAATAAACTGCGTCAGATTCGCGCATTAGAATTGTAGGCTAAAAAAATACTCCAAAACGTCAGCAGTGCAGGTGCAGCAACTTCAGGCCTGATTTCGACCTTGATTCAGCTAGTATCTCTCAAAACATAAAACATAAATGTTGTAGAGCTGTTTCTTGGCATTCTATAGCATCTTTTATCATCACAATCGGAGCTCAGATGAGAGAGTTTTGCCCAATTAGCTTCGTTTTGCACTGAGCGCCTCCATTTGCATCCTAAATCAAAATATAAGAATAATGAGTACATTTAGGCACCAAATAAGTATAAAAGTGTCACGCACTGAATTTTCATAAACCCGGGGGTGAGTGAGAATAATGAAATAAAAGAATTAAATTAATATATTTGATTTTAATTGACCTTTACTTATTAATTTCCAAGATCATGTCTTATGATGACTTAAGGTGTAGGCTAAACATAGCCTAAGTGCTCACATAACCCAACTCCTAGATGGTGACCAAACATGGTCCAAGTGGTTTCTTAGCATAGCCTACAATGGTAACAAAGTATGGTCAAGGTTGGTGGCCCAATATGGCCTAAGTAAAGGTCAAACATTTCTCTAAGTAGTGACCAAACATGGTCCTAAAGGGTGTCCAAACATGGCCCATAAGTGTGGCAAAACATCTTCAAAAAAATGGCCAAACATGGCCCAAAAGGTAGCCAAACATGCCCTAGGGATTGGCCAAAAATAGCCCAAGACAAGTGGTCAAGGGCTGGTGTCAAGAGGTGCCGGGCTGGGTGCCCATAGGGCTATCAAGCAGTAGGGCAGTAGGTGCAGGCAGGCGCGTAGGGCGTGCGGTAGGCTGGGGCTGGGGTGCAGGCACTATAGCTACAGGTGTGTTGGCTACAACCTAAATTTTTCATTTTCTGAATTTTTCTCCAAAGTGTTGTACCTAGTTTTTCTAATTTTTAACCTACTTCCTCAAAGTTTTTAACCCCGTTCTTTTTGGCACTCTTTCCACCTATATATGGGGTGTTTTATACACCTAATAACTCTTTTAGATTTACAAAATTTTAACAGTCTCCTTTGTTTTCTAAGTCTTTTCCACCTAATATTCCACAATACAATCCACCATTTCTCAAACTAGCAACAAAAATACATCTTTTAATTCAACTAAACATTTATACATCATTTAAAACATATAATCCTCCATACATACACATATACTTAAAATTCAAAATGTCACAACCTCATGCTCTTTACAAATGTAGGGCCTTGCCCATAGTTTCCATACTACACAAGGTTTTACAAGTTAATTACATATGTCTTAGGGCTTATGCCCTCATACAACTTAAATATATGCCACAAGGGCCAAATGTTCTTCATGGTCCATTTCCCCTCCATTCTTCAAGACTTCATCAAGTCTCAAGTACTGGAAGCCTCATCTGTAATATATGATCTCATGAAGGGTCAGTACGACTGCTGGTATGAGATAATGCTAATATAAATAACAAAGTTAAGGCGTGGCATGTGCAAGTGTACATTTATAAGCTACATGCCTTTCAATTCGTCAATGTAATGCAATGGCAATATGCACGACACACACATGCAACTCTATTCCACATCCATGTTTCGCTTCACGGTCCTTCCCCGATGGAACGCGAGTACTAATCGTATGTCTCGCTTCACGGTCCGTCCCCATTGGATCACGAGTACCAATGGCCAATTTTGAATTTTTCACCATAGGATCTATACACTCATAATGCATAGCACCAATGTGCTCAACTAACACTATGTTTTCAAAGATTCACAATATGCCAATATGCCTTGATTTTTTTATGCAATCTCAATGAGGCATTTTATCAAATACATGAGATACACCTTAAATCATGCATCATGCATAAAGTAAACTATAACTTTAAAACCACAAAAATTCTTTCACATGAACATATGCTATAATACAATCAATTAAACATATACTCATGTTACATGTTCACTACTTTACCAATTCTCAAAGAATACATAACTATACAAAGCATCCATGCATTAAACAACTATATCTTTCAAAACACAAGACTTCATCCACATGAACATAAGCCACAATGCAATGAATTAAACATATATTCAAGTTATTCTCAAAGAACACACAAATACACAGACTACCAACTCTAGGTTTTCAAAGCAACTACATACTAAGTGACTTTCTAACAATAAGTAAACATATAAATCATTCAATCAACTTATAAAAATGCAAAGAAACTCAACTCTATTCCTTACTTAGCAAAATATCATACCTAAAAGAGTTTCTCTCAGCCCTAGGAAGTTGTGGTCGTTGTGCAGCTGAACCAATCGGTAAGAACATAGCCCTTGACATGGGGAACAACTTCCAAGAACGAAGCCTTGTGTGATTCCAAGGCTAGAGATGTGTTTTGGAAGCTTGAAAGTTGGAAAAACCTAGGTTTCCTTCACCTTTTTCTCCATGAACAAGCTGTTGTGTTTTCTCCAGACCAAATTATGAAATTTTTACACCAAGGGGTCCTATTTATAGTAAAGGAGCCAAGGGGTAAAAAGATCATTTTGCCCTCAATAAGTTCGAGACCCCGTTACACTACAATCCGTCTCGAAACACCTCAATTCGACATTCTGCTTTAACCAAAGTTCTTAAAATTATTTTAAATTATATTTTTTAAAAAATTTATTTTTGCCTGTGGACGGGTTCGGCCGGGTCCACCCGGGCCACCTAGGGATGCCTTTTTGGTCCAATTTTTCAAACTATCTCCGATTAGGCTCAAATTCTTACAGGAGGTGTATTTTAACATTATCAACATATTTATCTTCTATGGAATACTCAAATTATGCTTCTAAAGATGACTTATGTCTAAATGATGCATGTACAGCGCCTTACTAGCAAAGAGTGCATGAATAGTGCCCTACAGGCAAAAATGAAAAATTTACCCTAATTTTTCAAATCTCTAAAAAAAGACTAAACATTAAGGGAGAAAAAAATGACATTTTTCAATTGCATCAAATTTTTCCACACTTAATTTTTGCTCAGTCCTCGTGCAAAACTCAAATTCACTTTCCCAAAAACACTAAAATTGCAACGCCATCAACAAAGAACAACCAAGCTTTTCAAAACTCATAACATATCATAAACAAACATTCTTAAACCACTTACAATTACTTAGTAAGCATTTTTCACTCGAAGATGGAGTAAACTAAATATATAGACCCTCACGAAAATAAACATTCAACTCTCATGTGTTTAAAGGGTATATGTTTCGCTCAAATTCATTCCAATGGAAATGATCTACCATAGGCTTGCATATCTTCTCATTCTCTACCACTAGGATCACATGCATAACACAGATCATAAGGACTTTTCAAGGGTTGTAACGAGGTTTAGGATCAAGGTAGGAAATATTTGGGAATGTAGCTCAAAAGCCATTGAAATAGCGAAGCAAAAATGAATCAACTTAAGCTCGAATATATAAGACATGTAAAACCAATCAATCCATTCAGCAACTTCTTCAATTTGGCTTTAAAGCATTTAAATCATGTAAAACTCCTGCATTGAAAAAGAGATCGTTCAAAAGAAACACTTTTCGTTTGCAGCAAGGAACGATCCTTCGCAACAGCTTCCACCTTTGTATATATCACGTATAAACAGACCCCTGTTTGGAATTTTAGGAGGAATTATGAACATGGACAGTTTGTAACATTAAAAGCAATTTCCTCAATCACTTCCTTTCTTCTTCTTTTTTCCCACCAAAATTATATCAACAATGGAACTCACGAATTGAGAATGAAAAGATGTTCCATTTCACCAGTCATAGACATACCATAAATCCAAACACCCCACACTTATTTCTTGCACACCCATACATATTATAATGATGAACAATGTTCCACTAGCTCTACGGCTTAGGTAAAGGCATTGTTTTTCGGGTTTAAAACTTGTAACGTGGGTTTACAATAAACGAAAAAAAAAAACCAATAAAGCTCAAAGGGGGTTCAACAAAGGGAAAAACTAATTACAAGATAGGCTATTTGTTTATGTAACTTATAACAAAGAGGGCCTTAATCATGTTCATGGATACATGTGTCAATATGACCTCGAAGAGAATCAAGACAAGTTCTAGAGAAACAAATCCATGGAAGAATATCTCACATGAAAGAAAATAATGAGACTAATATGGATGTGTTAGTCTAAAGGCTCAAAATCTCACCGACTTTTGTCTACCAAATTTAGTCACTACCATTCTCAAGGAAAATAACTAGACTAATTAATTCTAAGTTGGAAGATTACTTATTCAATCATGTTATGAATTTTTCAAGCTTAATTGAATCTTGCTCATGACATACACAACCTAAAATCGTTGAAAACCACAAAAACAATAAGCAAAACTCTTTTTTTTTTTTGAATTTTTTTTGAAAAACCACGCAAAATTAAAACACTACCTAAATCCCCTCCCCCACATTTAAAACTTACATTATCCCCAATGTAAGGTGAAATGCAAAGAAAAGGCAAAAATAACCAAAATATAAATGCGAAAATTAGAAGAAAAAGAACAAACTCCCCTTGGGTTGCCTCCCAAGCAGCGCCTTTGTTTATTGTCATGGGCTTGACTCAATGCTTCCTTCTTCAATCAGTATAAATCGGATCCTCAAGGTCCTATGTGGCCACATTCTTACTTGGAAACCTTTATAGAAAGACTTAAGTATATGACTATTCACCTTGAACACTTTGGAAGTTGCTAAACCTTGAATTTCAACTGCACCATGAGGAAAAACATTAGTAACAACAAAAGGTCCAATCCAACGAGAACGTAACTTACCCAGAAACAAACTAAGTCGTGAATGGTATAGAAGGACTTTTTGACCAACTTTAAACTCTTTCCTAAAGATCATCTTGTTATGAAAAGCCTTCGTTTTTTCCTTATAAATCCTTACACTCTCATAGGCATCATTGTGAATTTCCTCTAACTCTTGTAGTTGCAACTTCTTATGTTCTCCACTTTCATCCATCTTCATGTTGAAACTCTTGATAGTCCAATAAGCCTTGTGTTCTAACTCAACTGGAATATGGCATAGTTTCCCAAACACCAACTAATAAGGTGACATACCAATGGGCGTCTTATATGCCGACAAGGCATCATCCAAGCGCAAACCCCAATCTTTTATACTTGG
>CM018033.1:24097256-24122256 GCA_008638375.1 Nyssa sinensis | reverse complement strand
TGTGTAAACTGAAGAAGTCCTTATATGGGTTAAAATACTCACCAAGAGCCTGGTTTGAGAAATTCACTCCGTTTGTTAAAAGTTAGGGGTATACTCAAGGGCAAGGTGATCATACGATGTTTATAAGACATTCATAGGATGGGAAGATAGCGATACTAATTGTATATGTAGACAATATAATTCTCATTGGAGATGGCGTACTTGAGATGAACCGATTGAAGACTTCCCTCACATCAACATTTGAGATCAAGGACTTAGGATCTCTGAGGCATTTCCTTGGAATGGAGGTTGCTCAGTCGAAGAACGGGATTGTTGACTCCCAACAAAAGTATGTTCTTAACCTCCTTAAGGAGACTAGGATGAGCGGTTGTAGGCCAGCAGACACTCCAATAGATCCCAATCAGAAACTTAGAGATGACAAGGAAGATGATCCAGTGAATACAACTCGGTATAAAAAATTGGTGGGAAAGTTAATTTACTTATCACATACACGGCCTGATATTGCTTTTGTTGTGAGTTTAGTAAGCCAGTTTATGCACTCACCTTACGAGAAACATCTTGAAGCAGTTTATCGGATTCTCAGATACTTGAAAGTACACCAGGCAAGGGTTTTCTCTTCCATAAGACCACACAACAGAACATAGAGGCATACACTGATGCAGATTGGGCAGGCTCAGTTATTGACAAGAGATCCACGTCAGGATACTGTACTTATGTCTAGAGAAATATGGTCACATGGCGAAGCAAAAAACAAAATGTGGTTGCAAGGAGTAGTGTCGAGGCAGAATATAGGGCTATGACTAACAGAGTTTGTGAGATACTATGGCTGAAGAGAATTCTTGAAGAGCTGCAGATGCCGGTGAACATGCCAATGAAGTTGTATTGTGACAACAAAGCTGCCATATGTATTGCTCAAAATCCAGTACAACATGATCGCACGAAGCATGTAGAGATTGACAGACACTTCATAAAAGAAAAGATTGATAGTGGAGATGTTTGCATGCCTTTTGTTCCTACTACTCAACAAATAACCGATATCTTCACCAAAGGACTTTTCAGACCTCGTTTTGAGCTCTTTGTAAGCAAGTTGGGCATGATAGATATCTACGCTCCGACTTGAGGGGGGGGTGTCAGATTTCTAGGGAATAAATTAGGAAATTCTATTTTTTGGAAATAAAATCTGAAATTACTATTTCAGATTTTAGTAGTTTCTATTTTTTAGCCTAGAGATCTGCTGATCTGATTTGATTTGCCGATTTGGTGGCCTTCCTCTCCTATTTATCTTGTAATCGTTTCTCTTGAAATTCAATAAGAATGGTTATTTTTCTTCTCAAAAAAACCTTCACATAGTAAACATCAAGGCACGAGCAACGTCGAGAATGTGTCTATTTTTCTTTCAGCAACCCCATTTTGTTGGAGAGTGTTGACACAAGAACTTTGATAAATAATCCCGTGCTATTGAAAATAATCACCCAAAGTAGTATTGAAATAGTCCGTGCCAATATCAGTGCGCAGAATTTGAAGTTGTGCTTAGAATTGTGTTTGGATCATGGAGTGAAAATTGATAAACACAGAACAAACATTAGTTTTATCCTTTAACAGCTAAACCCAACAAACTCGAGTATGGTCATCAATAAAGATAACAAACCATTTGGTATGAATACGATTGAGAATACGAGAAGGACCCCATAAGTCACTGTGAATCAGAGTGAACGGCTTGGATGGTTTGTATGCGGATGGCGGAAAGGAAGTAAAGTGATGTTTTGCAAGTTTACATATTTCACATTGAAAATCAGAGAATCATTTATTCGGAAATAAACGTTTCAAATATTGAAAATTGGGATGACCCATTTGAAAATGCCATAACAAAAGTGCACTATCCCTAGAGACAGATGCAGAATCACAAATGGCAATTGGACCCTGTTTTCTCACATCAGCATCCTCAAAGTAGTAGAGACCAGCACACTCCTTAGCACTGCCAATCATCGTCCCCGATGATAGGTCTTGAAAAAAACAATGAGAGGGAAGAAACTTAGCAGAGCAATTGGAATTTTTTGTCAACTAGCTAATGGATAACAAATTGCATGATAACTTTGGACCATGAAAATACTGAGGATTGTAATCCTCTAGCAGTTGTTCTGCCGGAAGGGTATCTAAATGGTTTGCCACAGAATGAAGGGGAGTACACAACTGATTTATTCTGTCATCAACAAAGATTATCAGATGGGTGGGTTCTCAGGAAATTGGGGAAGGTCAGTAAGTTGCTCGGGGTACCATGCGCTTGTTTTGAGGATCAATTGATGGCATTATTCCGAGACATAGTACTGTGCAACACTTGACCCTGTTCTAGTAATGCCTCGGAGAAAGACGAGGATAAATCAGCAAAAAGGCTTAAAAGAGTTATGAAAGAGTTGTCCTGTACGGTCAACTATGGGGGCAGTAAATCGACGAAGGCCTTGGTAGAAGGCATTGACAGATTCTAACCTATCCTTGTGTTATGAATTTAAAAATTTTATCTTAGAATGTGAGGGGATTAAATGACCCAGACAAGCGTGCAGTTATTAAAGGATTATTGCGTGAATGGAAGCCAACTGTAATCTGCCTTCAGGAAACCAAATTGGAAAGTACCACGAGGAGTTTTGTTCGATCCATTTGGGGTTCCAGATGGATCAAGTGGGTTGCTTTGAATGCCCAGGGATCTGCAAGAGGTATCTTGGTGGCCTGGGACTCCAGAGTGGTTACTAGCATAGAGCACAGAGTGGGTGAGTTCTCTATCTCCTGCAAATTTAGTCTGGCTCCCAATTCTCTAATGTGGGGCTTTTGTGGCGTGTATGGGCCAGTTATTGATGGTGTTAGAAGTAGTTTCTAGGAGGAGTTGCAGACTATGCTCCCCTCTTGGCAAATCCCCTGGTGCTTTAGGGGGGACTTTAATGTTATGAGAAACCCAACTGAGAGGGTAGGAGGTGGGCGGTTGACCCCGGCTATAAGGAATTTCAACGAGTTTATCAACTCTCAGAGTCTTGTGGACTTGCCTTTGGAGGGAGGGAGATTCACTTGGTCTAGAGGAGGTCACCAATCAGCTAGGTCTAGATTGGACAGATTCCTGGTGTCGCACCAATGGAAGGATAACTTCCCAGGCATCTCTCAGAAGTGTCTTCCGTGGCCTTGTTCTGATTATCACCCAATCATGCAATCTTGTGAGGGTTTTAGTGCAGGAAAAAGCCCATTTAGATTTGAAAACATGTGGCTAGAAAGTGACGGTTTTGTGGACCTAGTGAGACATTGGTGGGAGTCTTATGCTGTGACTAGATCTCCAAGTTTCTGTATTGCCAGAAAGCTAAAACTCCTTAAAGAGGACCTCAAAACATAGAATCGTGAGGTATTTGGTCTTATTCATGAAAGAAAGTAGTCTATTCTAAATAAGCTGCTAGAGCTAGACAGGGAAGATCAGTTGGGATCCATCTCTGTTGATAAAAGGGTGGAAAGAGAGGGCCTAAAGGGCCAAATTGGGCAGATTCTCAGGATGGAGGAAATCACTTGGAGGCATAAATGTAGGACTGTCTGGCTTAAAGAGGGTGATCGCAATACAAAGTTCTTTCATAGAATGGCTTCAGCCCACTACAGGAAGAACAGAATCTCCTCTATTGCTGTTGATGACCACATTCTCACTGAGGAGGAGCCCATCAGAAGGGTTGATTTCTTCTCTAGACTTTACTCAAAGCCTGCGCAATTGGAGACATGGAATGGAGGATATTTTATTAAAAAGCTTGAATGGAGAAGAAGCCTCTAACTTGGAGTCTCCCTTCACGGAGGATGAAATGGAGAGAGCCTCAGAGGCGTGTAATGGGAATAATGCTCTAGGCCCAGACGGGTTCACTATGGCTTTTTTAAAAAAATGTTGGTCTGTTTTGAAAGCGGATGTGATGGCAGTATTTGGGAGCTTCCATAGGCAGGGGAGTTTTGAGAGAAGCCTCAACGCCTCTTTCATTGCCATCATTCCTAAAAAGGAGGGAGCTGCAAGCATTAAGGACTTTCGGCCCATAAGCCTAGTTAGCAGTGTATACAAACTGATTGCGAAGGTCCTCTCCTTAAGATTGAAGAAGATAATGGGTAGTATCATCTCTCCCAGTCAAAACACCTTTGTGGAAGGTAGACAGATTCTGGATGCGGCTCTCATTGCTAATGAATGCATCGACTCTAGGATAAAGCAGAAAAGAAAAGGGTTGGTTTGCAAGCTGGATATCGAGAAGGCTTTTGATCATGTTAACTGGAGCTTCTTGTTGGGTATGCTGGCAAAGATGGGCTTTGGGGACAAGTGGAGGAAGTAGATCCAGTCGTGCATATCCACAATATCTTTCTCAGTCCTCGTCAACAGATCCCCTGCGGGCTTCTTCCGCTCGTTTAGAGGTTTGAGACAGGAGGAACCCCTTTCCCCTTTTCTCTTTGTGATTGCTATAGAGGCTTTGAGCCGCTTCATGTGCCGGGCTGAGGAGGTTGGTCTCATCAAAGGCTTTCAAGGGGGGGAAAGAAGGGGTGAATGTTCTGTTGTCTCCCATCTTTTATTCGCTAATGACACCATTATCTTTTGCGACCCCACAGTGCGTCAGCTTCGCTTTATCCGATGCATTCTTGTATGTTTTGAAGCCGTCTCAGGTCTACGGATCAATCTTGCTAAAAGCAGCATTACGCCAATTGGGGCTATTCAGGGGGTGGATGCTTTAGCCAGCACTTTGGGCTGCAAAGTCGGTTGCTTCCCCTCGACATACTTAGGTCTTTCGCTAGTAGCTCATGCGAGATCCATTGGGGTTTGGGACCCTGTGGTTGAGAGGTTCCATAGCAAGCTGTCAGGCTGGAAAGGCCAACTCCTTTCTAAGGGAGGCAGGCTCACTCTTGTCAAAAGCACCTTGGCCAATCTCCCTACCTATTTCATGTCCCTTTTTCTGATTCCGCAAATAGTGAGCAGAAGACTGGAGAAGATTCAAAGAGACTTTCTTTGGGGCCACGAGGGAGACTGCAAGAAAATTCACCTAGTGGCGTGGGACAAAATCAAGAAGCCTCTGTCTCTAAGGAGCTTAGGGGTGAAGGACTTGAGAATCTTCAATACAACTCTCTTAGGGAAATGGCTATGGAAATTTCGGAAAAGTGATAAGGATCTTTGGAAGGCGATCATTGTGTCCAAGTATGAGTGTGCAAATGGGGGCTGGTGTTCAGGGAGAGTGGAAGGGCCGATGGGTTGTGGTCTTTGGGTTACGTTAGAAGAGAATGAAGATGTCTTAAGGAAAGATGTAGTTTTGATATTGGCAAGGGCGATAGGGTGAAATTTTGGGACGATCTTTGGAGTGGGGATATGCCTTTGAAGGAGAAGTTCCTTAGGTTATACAGTTTGGCTCAAAACAAGTCAGCTTGGTTAGTGAGTACGTGGAGAGCGTTGGGAATACGTTTGTCTGGACTCCTTCCTTTAGAAGAGACTTTTTTTATTGGGAGCTTGAGGAGGTGGATTCATTTCTTCGTCACATCAACAATTTCAGGGCAGTGGAAGGCAGAGAGGATAAGAGGATATGGATGCCGAAAAAGCTTTCATTTTCTGTTAGCTCTTTTTACAAAAATTTGTTTGATTGTGAAAGGACTCTCTTTCCCTGGAAACTCACTTGGCATTCAAACCTCCCCCCCAAAAGCCTTTTTCTTCGCTTGGGAAGCTTCCTAGAAGGCCATATTAACCGCGGACAATATGAAGAAAAGAGGATTTCTTATGGCCAGCAGATGCTATTTCTGTAAGAATGATGAAGAGAGAGTGGATCACGTTCTCATTCACTGTCAAATTCCTTGGAGCTGCTGGAACCTTGCTCTTGCTTTGTTTGGCTTCTCATGGGTCATGCTAGGCTCTGTCAAAGACCTCTTGTTGGCGTGGGAAGGGTGCATCCTTCCTAAAGATTTGAAGAAAATTTGGAGACTGGCCCCCATTTGCCTTTTGTGGTCCCTTTGGAATGAAAGAAACAATCGTGTCTTTGAAGATCGGGAGCTTCCTACTCCTTATCTCAAAGATGCTTTTTTGTGTTTATTATTTTTCTGGGCCAAAGAGGTTTTTCCTATAAATGTTACTTCTTTTGTTGACTTCTTGAGGTCTTCAGGGTCGATGTAAAGTTTTTGGGGGTTTTTGCCCTTTGCCCTTCTTGGGCTTTTTAATTTATACTTCTTACTTATCAAAAAAAAGAATAGACTCGAGTGTAATAGAGTCAGAGAGGCGAATACTCCCTTTGCCAACTACAGAGGATAGGGAACCATCTGTAATTTTAACTTTCAGATTACCAACACAAGGTGAGTATGAAGAAAAGAGGTGGTAAGAGCCAGTCATGTGATCAGAAGCACCAGAGTCAATAATCCAAGGAGTTTTTGAGTGAGAGGCAGTAATGATGACGCTTAAAAAATTACCTCAGTGTGCTAATGAACCAGAAGGAGTAGGTGTGGAAGACTGACCAGAGGGTTGGAGGCTAGAAAGGATTTTGTAGAGTTGATCCAACTGGTCAGAGGTAAAGGCACTGCTCAGAGTGTGTTTAACTTCTGGAGGGGGCTCGGCCTGAGGGTCAGCAGTAGCGTGATAGCCATGAGTGCGATGATTCTGCCGTGGTTTCCAATCAGCGGGCAGTCCCATGGAGCTCCCAACAAGTAGCCTTAGTATGACCAGGCTTATGGCAATGTTCACACCAAGGTCGGCCTCTGTTTTGTTTCGGCCCAGACCCAGCTAGGGGGCCTTTTGTTACCAAGGCAGACACTTCAGGCCCAGCAAGAAGAGAATCCTTCAGCATCACTCGACGCCGCTGCTCTTCACGCCTCACTTCCGAGAAGACTTCACGTGTGGAAGGCAGAGATCGTTGACCAAGAAGACGTCCACGAACATCATTCAAGTCACGATTGAGCCTAGCAAGAAACTCGAAGACTCTCTCAGTTTCGAGTTTCTTCTTGCAGCGAGCACTATTGCCAGAGCACTCCCATTCATCGTCGAAGCTGAGATCGAGTTCCTACTAGAGAGCCGTCATCTCTATGAAATAATCGGTGGCGTCCTTCTCTCCTTGCTTCATTTGCCATAGTCGAGTCTTGATGTTGAAAATCTGAGATGAATCGCCAACATTAGAATACATCTCTCGAATGGCATCCCGAATGTCTTTCACCATCTGCCAGAAAAGATCGGTCTTTCCAATGGAAGGTTCCATGGAATTCACCAGTCAGGCAGTCACCATGGAGTTCTCAAACATCCATTTCTGCAGAGAAGCAGCAATCTCGGTTGAGGCTGGCTTGGGTGTCACGCCAGTAAGGTAGCCAAGTTTGTCGTTGCCGTCAAGCACGAGTCGAATGGATTGAGCCCACTCACGGAAATTTTTCCCATTCAGCTTCTCCACCGTGAGTTGAAGAGGCGAGAGAGAAAGGCCATTGGAACCCATGATGGAGAAAGCTTCGGACTTGCTGCTGGGAGCTTCGGTCATGGATTGGGTCTAAGGTTCTGGGTAATTATATGGGCTGGACAGATGGTTTTTTTTTTTTCTGTCAAAAAATAACTAGTTCTGAGATGGTTTAAAAAAAAGAAATTTGGTTAGATTGTTGGACTTGGGACTATAACCGGGTCAAGGAAAAAAAACAAGTTGGTTCACAGCCTTTATGTTCTTCTCGAATAAGCCTCTCGGTTCACAGCCTTTCTCTTCTTCTCTACGTCAAACCATGCGACCTCTGACACGGCTTCAATGCGAGATCCAATGATGGCAACACACGAATCAGACTCTCGGCTCACCCTTCAATCACTGCCTTTTCTGTTCTTCTCTGCGTCAAACCATGCGACCTCCGGAGTGTGAAGACGCACGACTCACAACTCCGACGGCAACAAGGGGATATGAAGACGCCACGATATCTGGCACGAATTTGTTTTGCGATTGTGATTCAATGACGATCAATCATAAACGATGATGAATAAAGGCTTGATCTGGAGATGGAACTGGTATTGAATGGAGCAGACTCCTGCGATTGACGATGATGATCGATCTAGCATGGGATGATGGACGACGATTCCCCCAAAGACGGTGAGGCATCGAGAGCTTTCTTCTGCGTCAGAAAGGAAAAATTGTTTCCAACGATGAAGATTGAGGGCAAACTCTCTGCGATGGTGAGCTTTTCTGGCTCTGATACCATGAAATCAGAAAGGATTTCTACATTTTTGTGTGTATATTTTCATATACAAACTATAGGTATTTATAATACAACTGGGAATAAAAATAGGAAAGAGTAAAAAAGGAAAGAAAAAAGTCTTCCTACAATTTCTCTATAATTTCTACCTCTAATTACTCCACAAGAATCTCTACCACTAATTGGGAATTTCCACAACGACAAACAAGATCAAAATGATGTTGATGAGGAGAATGCATGTATTGACTAACCACACCAACAACATAAGTAATATCTGGCCAAGTCATTGTAAGATAGATTAATTTGCCAAGTAGTTGTCGGTATCTACCTACATCAGCAAATAGTTCTCCTTTCTCACCATCAAGTTTAACTGTAGAGTCCATAAGAGTATCAACAGGTCGAGCACCTAAAAGACCAACCTTAGAAAGAAGATCAAGGACATTTTTGTTGAGATAGAGAAATGCCTTGGCGAGAACGAGCAACCTCAATCCCAAGAAAATAACGCAAAGCACCTAGATCCTTAGTATAAAAGTGTTGACCTATATGACATTTCAAATTTGAGATACTTACAAAATCATTCCTAGAATTAATAATGTCATCCACATATACAATTAAGACAATGGTACCCGCAGAAGAGTGACGAACAAAGACAAAGTGATCAAAAGTAGAACGACGAAAACCATATGCAAGCACAACGGCACTAAATCTATCCAACCAGGCACGAGGAGACTGCTTCAGACCATACAAAGCCTTTCGCAACTAATATATAAGATGTTCATTACCGGCAACAATATAACCAGGGGGAGCCATATAGACTTCTTCCTGAAGATCTCTATAGAGGAAGCCATTCTTGATATCAAGCTAGTATAAGGGCCAAGAACGACTAATAGCAACAGAATGTAAAATCCAAACAGAATTGAGATGTGCCACTGGAGAAAATGTCTCAAAATAATCAACACCGTATGTTTGGGTGTACCCTTTGATCAACCAAACGAGCTTTCAAACGATCAATAGAACCATTAGGGAGGTACTTAACTGTGTAGACCCAACGACAACCAACTGCTTGTTTCCCAGGCAAAAGAGTCGTAGGTTCCCAGGTTTGATTCTTATGAAGAGCACTCATCTCCTCATCCATAGCAT
Source organism: Nyssa sinensis (assembly GCA_008638375.1). Classification (NCBI taxonomy): domain Eukaryota; kingdom Viridiplantae; phylum Streptophyta; class Magnoliopsida; order Cornales; family Nyssaceae; genus Nyssa; species Nyssa sinensis. The sequence goes on along the minus strand of CM018033.1, from coordinate 24,112,947 downwards.
GTTTCCAACTAAAAGAAGACAAAGCATGTTCATAAGAAGTGGGAATAGGAAGAGAGGACAAGGCACAAGCAAAAGACTACAAAGAAGATGAATTGCGAGTAAAGGAAACAAAATTAGCAATAGGATGCCGAGTACAAGTGCGTTTACCTCATCGTAAAGCAATAAATAAATCATCAGTGGAAGGAAGAGAAGAAGATGAAACAGGAACCTCAGTCGTGGAAGATGTGGCATTTGGTCTATAAGAAACAATGCGCCTATCTCTAGATCACTGATAAACCTGCAAAGGAGAATTAGAAGAAGAAGAAATAGGCAAAGGAAGAGTGGGAAAGGGTATAGTAGACTCCTCCTCACGACAGGATATGAGATCTTTGGACAAGTGTAGCCCCGAGGAGGAAAAAAAAAAGAGGTGGACTCAAAAAAGGTAACATCAACACTTATAAGATAGCGTTGAGATTCAGGACTATAGCAACGATACCCTTTTTGAGTCCGAGAATATCGAAGAAAAACACATTTGCGAGCTCAAGGAGAAAATTTGTCCTGACCAGGATCCAAAATATGAACAAAAGCAACACAACCAAACACACAAGGAGAAAGTGGAAAGGGGGATAAAGAAGAGAGAGAAAGGAGACTGGGCAATTGAGAACAATAGAAGGTATGCGATTAATAAGATAGCAGGCTGTAAGAACAACATCACGCCAAAAATGTTTGGGTACCTGTATATTGAACATTAAAGTGCGGGCAACATTTAAAATATGTTGATGTTTCCTCTCAGCAACACTATTTTGTTGAGAGGTGTGAACACAAATAGTTTGATGAATAATACCATGATCAACACAGAAAGAATTCATGAAAGATTTTGTATATTCAAGTACATTATTAGAGCTAATAAATTTGATTCGTTTACCAAACTGAATAAAAATCAAATTATCGAATTTAAAGAAAACATGTGGTAACTCAGATCTTTCTTTCATGAGAAACAACCATCTCATACGAGAATAATTATCCACAAATATAACAAAATACTTAAAACCATTCCAACTAGAAGAACGGGAAGGTCCCCATATGTCTGTGTGGATGATAGCAAAAGACTCAGAATGAAGACTAGACTAGAACTAATACTCGGAAAAGAACTACGGTGATGCTTGCCCAACTGACAAGCCTCACAATTTAACCTCGATACATGACTCAAACCAAGAATTGCTAACTTCTGTTTATCCAAAGATGGATGTCCCAAACGAAAGTGCCACTGGAGCGGAGAAACTGTAGCACTCAAAGCAGATGATGAAGGAGATGAAGACCCAATAGGATCCAAATAGTATAGGCCATTCTTCTCATGTCTCGAACCAATTATCTTCTTCGACGTGAGGTCCTGAAAAACACAAGAAGTAGGAGAAAAGGTTATAGAACAATGTAAGGCTTTAGTTAATTGACTCATAGAAAGCAAGTTGAAAGGAAAGTCAGGAACATAAAGACTAGAGGGTAAAGATAAGGAATAAGTTGGATGAAGAACACCTCTTCCAAGAACAGGCCGAGATAATCCATCCACTAAAAGACTATGATGTTTACTAAGACTTAAATTAGAAAAGAGAGATGGTATACCAAACGTATGTAAGCTAACGCCAGAATCTAATAACCCAAGATGAAGGCGAACGAGCCACACAAGCAATATTACCTTAGTCAGCTAATGTGGCAGTGGAGGAAGAAGAATGAGCAATACGCAATGTCTGAACAAGTTCGCCTAGTTGACTCGTGAGTGCATCATGAGAACTAGAAATGCGAACGACAGATCCGAAAGAAGCAGTAGATAGTGACTGTGGAGTACTATCAACAACCTGATGTGCATAATCTAGCTTACCATACTTCACCCAACAATAAGGTTTTGTGTGATTAGTGCCACCACAATAATCACATTTTTTATCACCACGAGCGCTAGTACGTCCACCACAACTAAAACTACCACGAGCGCCTCGACCACCACAGGATCCACGAGGACCAAATCCACGACCACTACTGATCGATAGAAGGGCAAAAGATTCTATGGTAGAACTCGCCAAAATGGAACATTGTCCAATAGATGAATGCAACAATCTAGAATATGCATTGGCAGCAATAGGCAAGGTCTCACTAGCAAGAATCTGATCCTTGAAACCACAGAGGTCTGAATCAAGACCAGATAGTAAAGAGGCAATCATAAAGTCTTCCCACTGTCGTTTCTGTTGTTCCAAATCAATAGTGAGAGGATGATATTGAAGTAGTTGATCCCATAAATTCTTAAGAGTGTTGTAATACTCATATAAGGATTTCCCAGATTGCTTGGTAGCAAAAATCTTCTCATACAAATCATATACCTGAGAAACATTACTTTGTTGCGAGAAGGATTCGGCAACAGAATCCGAGATCTTCTTAGAAGAATTGCAAAACTCAACAATAGTTGCAATATGAGGTTCCATACTATGCCAAAGCCACCCCATGACCACCAAATCCTCGACTAACCAATCAAGATATTTTGAATTTATTGCGGCAAGAGGATTATCGGTCACATATTTAATTTTCCGTTTGCCACACAAAAACACCTTAAAGGCATGTGCCCAAGCCAAATAATTCAAAACATTCAATTTCCTAGAGGTGACACATCTAGGCATATCATCTCTTAACAATGGGGGTTTTTCTTCAGCCATTGCAACAAAATATTCCAAAAAAAATCCAAAACAAACACAAAAATAAGTAACAATTCAAGGACTAGTGTACTGGCCAATGAACCTCATTGATACCACACTTAAGAAACAAGCCAAAAACCAACCAATAGCTCTCAGATAACAAAAAACAGCAGCAACCAACCCAATAAGGGCTTGTAGAAGCAAAAAAACAGCAGGCCCAACTATGGACCACAAAATCTGAACCGAAATAAGGTCATATAGAAGGAAAGGAGCAGCAAACTCAACCAAATGGCATTTCATTAGCAGGAACTCAAGCAGCTGACCTCCACAAAATCGTCAAAAAAGCCAAAAACTCAAAGAAATCTTCATGGGGCTCACCAAAGTAGTTAGCTATGACTAAACCACACCTCTTAGAACTAAATTGAAGCATCAGAAACTTCTCAAAAGCTCCAAAATCACAGATCGGAAAAAGATGGTCAAAAAATCTAAAAATATTCAAAAATGGAAAAGTTTATTCAAATGGCATCAAAAAATTTCCAAAAAATCACCAAAGGCATCACCATTGAGGGACGAACTCAGCCATGTATTCTGGTCATTGAACAGTTATGACATCAGCATGAAGCCATTGGAGAATTGCTGACATCAGCAAGTTTTGGGCCTGGTTTTAGTATGGTTTTCTTTCTGCTATATTTTTGAAAAAAAATTTCTCTTATATCGTCACACTCTGATACCAAGTTAGGTGGTATAATATGAAGATTAAAGTAGAAAGAATAAGGAAGAATAAAGAAGAAAAGAGGAGAATTAAGCAGGCTTAGGGCTACACACTAATTTTTCCCTAAGACCTTGTGTGTGTGTGTGTGTGTGTGTGTGTGTATATATTAAAACAAGATGAAAGTACAATAATACCCTTATGGTAAAAAGACACATAAAGAAATATAAAAAGAAAATAATAATCACTCTAATAGCTCCAAAAGCTTAAGATGTTAGAGAATGGGCTAACAATGTATATTAAGCTAACACCCTCCCTCACGTGCAACTTCATCTTACATGTGGAGAGTGATGGAAGTAAAACAAAGTGCAAAAGCGAAACCAAGTGAACATAGTGCGGGTGTAAACTTTGCACCAAACGAACGAAAGGAGAGACTTGAACCCAAAACCTTTCAAAACTAGAGTTTTGATACCATGTTAGATTACCAATTGTTCCAAAAGCTTAATTTGTTAGAAAATGGGCCAACAATGTATATCAAGCTAAAAGTTGTATCATGGCTAATGAGCTTGGGTCACATACACAATTGGACACAATCCTAAGAAACCCTAACTGTACACATGTACAACTCTATAGATACCAACCCCCAGTCAAGGGGAGGGGCATCTATTTTGGGATCATCAACAACATAGGGTCCTAGGGTCTACTACCTTGAGGGTGATTCCACCATCCCTATCCTCATTATCCTATCATGTTGCTCACCCTTCTCCTCATCGACCTTTGTCCCACCATCATTACTACTCGGACTAGCCATTCTGGGAGAAAGGTCCCACCAGAACCCCACACACCCACATAGGTATTTTCATAATTTCAAGTTTCGGATCTTAGTTTGGGATGGTGGATTTATTACTAGTGTCTCGGGGTCTTTGGGTGCTTTTGTAAGAAGAGTTATGTTATTCAAGTATTAGAGGGTTATCTTGTATTTGAGGGTTTTACGTGCAAAGTTGTGTTGGCTTCTCTTAGAAGCTTCGGGGTTACTATAAATGAAGGAAGTGGAGTCTCTACAACAAATTTTCGAGAAGAAAATTCAAAATAGCTTAGCCCCAACTAGGGTTTTCAAGCATTATAGGCTAGGCCTTTTAGGATTCGACTCCACGATGCCTTCAAATTTCTCAATTGTTGCATGCTGCGCAAAAGGACAACACTTCGCCTCTATTTTTGACAACAAAACACACAGGAATTTCTTCAAAAAGAATAACAAAATAAATTTAATAGGATAATGAATACCAAAATGGAGGACAGAGAGAAACAGAGGGAAGGTAAAGAGGAGGGCAGTGAAGAGAGAGCTCAAGTGAGCATCAAAAGGAGTCTTCAAAGAGAGAGAGAGCTCAGGGGAGCCTTATTTGAACGATATGAGTGTGATTGGCTAGGCTCATTCGACAAGAGAGGGCTAAAGAGGAGGGTAGGGAAAGAGGAGAAGATTAAAAGGATAAAGAGAGCTCGCAACATTGAGACGGGGCTTCCTTATAACAGAACACATGGCTAATGCTTTTTGGAGAAAAACATTGTCAGATAGGGCTTTTTTTTTCTCTTGGGGTTGGGGGGGAACGCATCAAAGGAGTAGAGAAAGACAATGGCAGGTCTTCTATGTTGTGGTGGCACCATGTTGGCGAAACTAATCTTGGGTGAGGCTTACTTTAATTTTTGGCAAGTATTACACATGCACCCACTTATCAAAAACAAAAATAGAGTGTGTGTGACAAGCACATCCAAATCCCAACTGAGGCTTCAACCTTGCACCTCCACATTTGGAGTAGCAGGAGATACCACTACAAATCATGCTAACACAGCATGTGGTGATGGCACATATGCTTATTTGGTCAATAATAGCTTGCGTGGAAATAAGTGCACTACCACTCAGTAATTTTCTGAACAAAATATTCCCATTGTTTAGAAATTTGTGGGTTTATGCTTGTGTTTTGCCTAGTTTTACGAAAGTTGAACCATACTTCTTAATTCAAAAAGGAGATACCACTACAAATCATGCTGACACAGCGTGTGGTGGTGGCACATTTGCTTATTTGGTCAATAATAGCTTACATGGAAATATGTCCACTACCACTCAGTAATTTTCTGCACAAAATATTCACATTGTTTAGAAATTTGTGGGTTTATGCTTGTGTGTTTCCTAGTTTTACGAAAGTTCAACCATACTTAATTCAAAAATTCCCACTTTTCATGAATAATTATCCCCCCCCCCCCCCCCCTCCTCCCTCCATTCTGTCCAAATTTGTACTGCCATACATGTATACTGTGCCAACCAAACACTTATAAGTTCCATCCAGAGTCAGACTGACCCCTTTCAAGATCTTCAAACAGCCCCTAAAACTCAAGTATATGTGTGTATAATTCAAGGAGTGTTCAGCTCCCACCTCTGTATCCTACTGAGAAATTATCCTTATTCCAGAATGATCTCACATGGAAAAAAAAAACTATACAAATTCATGAAAAACAACAAAAGCTTACAATTTGAGGTTATCTATGCCTAACTTTTCATAGGAACTCAATGACCCTCTATTTGAATACTAAGAAAATGGAAGCAGAGAACCTATCCAAAAAAAAAAAAAAAGCAGAGAAAGATAAAAGCAAATTTTTGAATCTTTTTCTACCTCTTTATTTTACAGGAAATTGAAATTTTCCAATTCAAATAAGCCAAATTATAGTATTACTCTCATGCAAGTAGGGTCTCCACTCTAATTACCATTAGTTTCAGTTTTCATGCATTTCCACAGAATCAAAACGCCCAACACCATTAAAAAGGCCATTGGAAATCCACCCTTGAAACAAAAGATTAATCAAAGAAAAAAAGAAACTATTAACTATCTGATCCCTCAATGCCCTGCTATCAGCCCTAACAAGTAAAGTCACATTATCACAATTCCTCAAACAAACAAAAAACCCTCCATTTGGTTCTCAAGAAAACTAAATAAAGGAAATTATAATAAACAACCCTAATTTTTCAATGATTAGGTTATAGAATAGACTAAAAAACTCCCCTCAACAAGAAAAATTGTTCTGTTATATTATGCACTTTTAAGTCTAGCGTTTTGCATTCTCGTTCCCTAAACAATGAAAAAATAAAACCAAAAACAAAAAAAAATAAAATAATAATTCTTTTCCCTTTCCCCTACATTTTCTAGGCAACCAAAGAGAGCTCAAATTTAAGCCCCGTGTAGAATATTCCATACCTACATCCATCAAATCGACCAACAACCAAATTCTTACAACATCGTGTTAAAAATCTATTGAAAAACCTTAGGGGAGACAATTTTAGCTCAGTAACAAACAGGGGTTAACACAAAACGCCAAGAAAGTGAAGAAAGTGACTGACTGACCTTTATAGTCCGTTTGATTTTCGGACCGTTAGAGTGGTCGAAATGGTAATCAGGAAACGCGAAGCTGCGAGTGCCAAATTGGGTATTCACGCCATTCTGAGACTCTCTCTTCTTCCATATATATCTGGGTGCTGCTGACGCCTGACGGAACCCACTGTTGCTAACGATAGAGCAAGCTCCACTGTACTCGGTGCTCTACTGCTCTGTCATTTATTGCGTTTGAAAGCTTGTGCTGATAACAAACGACGCCGAATAACTATGCCCGATTGGGACAGAGCAATCCAGTTTTCCATTTTTTTTTTTTTTGAATAAATTACACTTAGAACCCTAAAATTTCTTACAATTATAGACACATCCCTCTAATTTGATTAATTATACTATCCTCTCTTATGATGTGACACTTGATAACACATAACTACCCCTATATTGATGGTCCCTCAATGACATGTTGATTTTTGATGATATTAACAAATTAATGCTTTTAAGATATCAATTTTACCCTTAATAAAAGTGAATAAACTTTTATGTTCATGTTTTTTAAAATAAATTTACGTTATTGTAACTAATAACTCCGTCTCCATTTACGAAACACGAAGAAGTCCTAACCCATTTCCACCCATCCCAACCTCTGATTTTATGGAACACGAAGAAGCCCTAATTTGATGGTTGTTAATTGTAACTAGTGTATTGGCTGTTGGATTCATAACCCATGTATATCATATTAATATATATACCTAACAATGAATCAGTGTGTGTGTGTGTGTATATATATATATATATATATATATACCTAACAATCAATCCTTTGTCTCCCATATATATCATTTATATATAATCCAATAATGAATTCGTCTCTTTCATAACCCATAAACATAACCCATATGATATATGATGTTACTCTTTTTTATCAGAGGGGCTTCCCGTCCTTCATTACTTGTCAAGAACTCAAGATCAAAGGATCACCGGGCAGGCTCCGGTGGTAGCCACTCCGATAATAAAGTTAGTAAATTAAAAAGGCTGTAATTGAAAGGAATCAATTAAATCTAAAATGAAAGCGTACCTTATGGCGTTATTTATAGCCTATAGATTTTTTAAGTTGGATGGGATTCGAAGCCATAGAAGTAGGGATTTGAAGATATTTGAAAATAGTAGTTGTCATGTTGAACTCTGTTTCCTTATTCTGAGGTCGGTAGGATATGGAAGGCGGTGACCAGTTCGGGATCCTTCTTGTAGATACTCCGTAGCTCTTGCTCTAAAGGTAAGCCTAGAGATTTTGCATCATTCTAAACAAAGTACCTCTAAACCCCCATGTATCTGTTTATACTAGATAGAAGAGTCTTTCTTGGTCTATATAGAAGTGCTCAGTATGTACACGTGTCATTTCTGAATTGATTTGTCACTTTATGATCCATCAGCTACTCCCCCCCGAGCCTCAGTCTTGCAAATTGCAGAGCTGAGGTTAGGGTTTCTAAATAGTCATGCATAGTAGTTATAAATGCATCGCTTTATCTTTCATGACAGCCATTGATGACACATTTACTGTGTCAGCCGTTGATTGGAATTACGAGGCCATTATTTCCTTGACCACCACAACGGTTCGGAATCGAAGACCTCCATTACGCCACATGTTACTCCCTTATAAAAGGTGGGGGAGTACATTGATGTCCTTCCTTTCATCATTTCTTTGCTGCTTTTGAGAGAACTTCATCATACTCCCCAAAGAAAAAACCTAAACGAGGTGATTTTCGGCGTAAAAAGCCCAACTCCAATCAAATCGCCGGTCAAGTTCGATTTGCTAATAAACAACTATTTGTCTTCCTTAAATATTCTTCTTCCCTTTTAAAATCTTTGTAATGTTGACTTTTACGCTCAGTCAAGTACTGGCTATGAAGCAAAAGGTTCTATAGAGATGTCTGTCCAATCGGAGATGAATCTCATAGATAGTAGCTCCTCAGGGAACTTAGAAACTAGGATAGTTAACCACCCCATCCCTAGTTCAGAACTCATGATAGTAGAGGCCTTCACAGAACCTAGGAATGTTGCGGGGACACCTTAGGCAGGCCCTCCCGAAAGGAAGAAGGAGAAAGCGCCACTACTCAGGGCATAATAGATGTTTTAAGGGCTGCTTTTGACTTCCCTACAAATGTGTCCTGTAGGGTACTTGGACTTATGGACTGCCCTTTTGACATTGAGCATGGGTGAGATTTGTGTCTATCTTGAATGGTTCGAGATTGGAGTTAGGTTTCCCTTCCATCCTCTGATTAGAGATTTCTTTAGCTGGTTCAATATATGCCCTGCCGATCTGAACATAAATAGTTAGAGGCATCTGTTAGGGTTTATAATTCTAGGTGACATAAACAATGTCGAGGTGGACTTCTTGTTGCTTGCTTCTTTTCAGGCTATGCATGGCTTTACGGCCATCATGGATTCTACTATGGATTCCAAGCAGATTGGCGTTGTCCAATCTGAGCTCAACAAAGCTAGGCTACAACTAGGAATGGCTCAGTCTACTACTTCGATAGTTAAGGAGAAGTTGAGGAACGTTGCCAACTCCTATTCTATCCCGGAGTCTGAGAGGGATACCCTCGCTTTGGAGTTAGAAGACTTTAAAAGAGGTTCGATGACTTCCAAGCTGTCTCCCTTCAAAAGGTCCAGAACACTACCGAAGCTGTCAGAGCTCAAACTAAAGTAAATCTAAAGGCTGAAGGCCGAAGTCCAGTACCTAGGTGATGATCTAATCGAGCATAGGTACCGTACCTTCAGGGCAAAGCTTCACAAAAAGTATCCTGACCTAGATCTGGCTGGGATTGACGATATTGAAGTATCCCTAGTTGAGATTAAGGTGCAGAAGGATAAAGAGGAGGAAGCGGATCCCGAACTCCCTCAAGCTGACACTCTAGAGGCTGCTGAACCATAATTGATATGGTGCAGGACAACGGGGAGGAGGAAGCGGATCCAGGACTATCTTAATGCTAATGCGTTAGGGGTTGTCGAACCAACAGTAGACTAAGGATATTTTTGTACTCTTTTTTTTTTTTTTTGTTTCTTCCTTGTAACTTTCCCATACTTTGGGCCAATTGTAAATAGAATTTGATTTCTTTCAGAACTTTGCGTATTGTTTGATAGTCTCTTCAGTCTATTAGAATCTCCAAAGTACCCATGAAATGTTTCAGAGGCTTTGACAGCAGAATACTCAAAGCAGCCACACTTGTAAAAAATTTTCAAACATTGGCATGTTAATAAGTCGTAATGTACCGACCTTTGCCAATTGTAGTCAAATCAAGGTTTATCCTCAGATCTTCTAAACTTGTAATTAAATCAAGCTTCAACCACAGATCTTCAAAACGTGTAATTAAATCAAGCTTCAACCATAGATCTTCAAAACTTGCAATTAAATCAAGCTTCAACCACAGATCTTCAAAACTTGTAATTAAATCAAGCTTCAACCATAGATCTTCAAAACTTGCAATTAAATCAAGCTTCAACCACAGATTTGTAGGATCAGACCCGTGGTATTCATAAGAAATGAGAGGCCTTGATTAAAATGGACTGGACATTCAACATTTTTGATACCTTTATTGAACTGTTCGTTTGAGCGAAGTGGACTAGACCTATAGCACTTGTAGTAAATGTAAGGCTTTTAGGGGTCTGTACATTGAGTGAAATGGACCAGACCTGTAGCTCTTGTAGTGAATACAAGGCTTTTAGGGGTCTGTACATTGAGTGAAATGGACCAGACCTATAGCACTTATAGTGAATACAAGGCTTTTAGGGGTCTGTACATTGAGTGAATCACTTTATTGATAATACTTACGTAAGTGTTTGATGTTCTAAGGCCTCAGTATAGGTTTCCCAATTAAATCTTCCAACTAATAAGTTGTGAGTCTGAGGATCTTGGTTATTTTGTAGGGCCCTTCCCAATTAAGGAAGAATTTTTTCATGGTGGGATTTTTGGTGTTTGGGAACACCCTTCTTAAGACGAGATTCCCGAATCTGAAAATTGACAAATTTTAACCCCTAGTTGAAGCACTTAGCCATTCTCTGTTGGTATACTTCGATCTTGATTCAAGCTTGCTTACGTCTCTCTTTAAGTAGATCCAAATTCTCTATGAGTAGCTGGTTGTTGGTCCCTTAATCAAAGCAGTTCGTCCTAAGGGTCGGCATGCCAATTTCGACAAGAATGACGGCCTCGATGCTGTAGGCAAGTGAGAACGACGTCTTTGTAGTTGGGGTTCTTCTAGTAGTTCAATAGGCCCAGAGTACTCCGGGGAGTTCTTCGACCTATCTTCTTTTGGCCTCTTCTAACCTTTTCTTAATTGTGTTGAGAATAGTACGGTCGGTGACCTTGGCTTGCCCATTAACTTGGAGATGCCCTGATGAGGAGAAGTGATGACTAATGTGCAGGTCTTTACAGAACTTTTTGAACACCTTCTTGGTAAATTATATACCATTGTTTGAAATAATGACATGAGGTATACCAAATCTGCAAACTATATTTTTTCATGTGAAGTTATTTACTTCCACCTCTGTGATGTGGGTCAGTGGTTCAACGGTTCAGCCTCTGCCCATTTGGAGAAGTAGTCAATGGCGACTAGCAGGAATCTCTTGTTCTAAGGGGCCTTTGGCAATGGCTCTATAATGTCCATTCTTCATTAAGCGAATGACTAAGGACTGGTGATAGGGATGAGCTTATGTTGAGGTCAATGCTAGTATGAAGCAAATCGTTAACATTTGTCACACCTTTGGACATATTCATTAGCTTTTCTTAACATACCAGACTAGTAATAGCCTTGAGTTAGTGCTCGGTCGGCTATAGTCCTTCTGCCATTGTGGTTGCCACAGATCCCTTCATGTATCTCGGCTAGGACGTAATGGGACTTTTCTGGAGATAAGCACTGCAGGAGGGGTTGCATGCAGGACCTTCGGTGAAGCTTTTTTTTTAGGATTAGATACCAAGCTGCCCTAATCCGAATCCTTCTGACATAATTTTTGTCCTCTAGAAGCAGCTCTTCCCTTAAATACTGGATGGTGGGTGTAATCTATTCCTGAGTTTGTTCTGAAATTCGAAAGGACTATATTTCCTCAATGCTCAACTTTGATTGGTAAGAGATTTTCACTGTTGAGTCCCTTTCTGGTTTGAGGTGGGAAGCCATGTTTGCTAAAGCATCAGCCCTAGAGGTTTGGCTTCTTTTGATCTTTTGAATGGTGAATTTGTGAAGAGACAGCTTTAGTAATTCCACCAGCTCTGAATATCTGATCATCTTGTTATCCTTGGTGGAAAACTCTCCCAAGACTTGGCTTACCACAAGTTAAGAGTCAGAGAATGCTTCCAAATTCAGAGCTTCACATTCAAAGGCCAGCTTTATCCCAAGGATAAGTGCTTCATATTCGGCTTCATTATTAGAGGCTCTAAACCCTAAGCTAACTACTTTCTAAGTTACGATTCCATCGGGGGACTGAAGTACTATGCCCACTCTTGAACCTCTGTCGGTGGATGAACCATCAATGTAAAGTTGCTATACCATGGTGTTCGTAGTGGTTTGAGCTTTAGCATGTAGTACTAGAGTGAACATTGCTACAAAGTCTGTTAGTGCTTACCCTTTGATAGAGGTCTGTGGTACATAAGATATGTCAAATTCTCCTAACTCTACTGACCATTTAGAGAACTTAGCCAAGTCACCATTCCTCGAGGGCTACACTATGCCAAAATTCAAGTCATTTGGTAGAAAGAAAAGGAACACTAAGGAACATGTTACCCATTTCATCAACATCCTCGGGAACTTCCGAGAGGATCAGAATCGAAGGCTTAGAGAGTTCTCAAAATCCATCATTGAACATGCCTTTACCTGGTATGCAAACTTGCCTACCAATTTCGTCCTCGATTGGGATGGCATGGTAGAGATGTTCTATGCCAACTTTTTCTAGATGGACGAACGAGGGTCACTACTCTCGCCCTTACCAAGGTAACTCAAGGATCATGAGAAAACGTGGTTACCTTTGTTAAAGGATTCAAGGAAAAATGCTACAAAGATGTCACAGAAGAAACCTTGGTGAGTATTTTCATCGAAGGGATGTACTGCGAATACATGATTTATCTAGTCAACCATGATTTAAAAACCTTCTAAGTCCTCTTAGACAAGACAAGGAAATAGAATGAAAATATGTTCTCCCAAGGTCCTTCCCCGCGTCAAAGACATGCATAAATGCCGATATATCCCTTGTAGAAGCCCAGGTTTCCCAATGAGAGGGTTATAGGCCGAGAAAGAGAAGAGGCAATGATGCGCCTCTACCATTCCCATGTTATATGAAAAAAGGTAGGAACTGTACTGAGAACTTGGCTCCAAAAAAAGGCAATCACGCTCCACTATATGAAAGTCCTCTATTCTAAAAGGGATAAAGAAAGTTTGAACTACTGTATCTATCATGGAACCACAAAACATCCCATTAAAGATTGTTAGGCTTTGAGGGAAATTTCCCAAAGAAAAATTACTGACGATGGGCTCAAAATCTAGAACCATGATGTTAGTTTTTGACCTTTCCTAAACCATGTCGCCATGGTGAACATGGTGGCCACTATAAATATTATGGAAATAGATGAGGTTGAATAAGAAACATGAGCCTCGATAGAGGAGGTGAGCTTATTTGAGACAAAGAGGTTTCAAAACTTCTTCGACCAATGTGACTTCACAAAGAAAATGAGGTAAGAAGTGGCTAGAGTAGTAATGGATGTCACCTCGGTAAACAACGAGGTCTGCACGAATAGGGGTGATCATGAGGTTAGCCCTCGAACACCAGAGTGCTATCATATTCACCGAGGAAAACAGGCAAGTTATGTATCTCCATAATTGCCCTTTGTATGTCCTTGTAAGAATCAAGAGGGTAGAATTCAAAAGAGGGTTCCTCGACAATGGGGCCTTGGTGAACATTATGCCTCTTAATACTTTTAAAGTCGTAGGAATTTTAGAGTCAAAACTCGTCAAACAGCTCATAAACATTGCAGGTTTCACCGGAGGCCACTGCCAAACTTTCAAACATGTCAATATGCACTCAGTAGTGGATGCCATAAGGTTTCTAACTTTGTTCCATGTCATCCAAGGAGAGCCATCTTATCAAGTTCTTATCGGAAGGCCTTGGATGTACCGCTACGTTGTGATTCCCTCATCGTACCACCAAGTCACGAAGGCAAAGATTGGAAAGAGAATAATCACTGTGCAAGCCAGCAAAAACCTTTTTACTTCTGAAGAAGTCCACCTAGTTGATGCCGAGTACTTTGATGGCCTAGATGGCACTTGGGGCAACTTAGGGAAACCGGAGGGGGTCCCTTTGCCAAAGTGGGAAGATCTCTTGATGGTTAAGGCATTGTCAAAATGCAAAAATGAACAAGAAATTGAAACCATATGCACCAGGATCAAAATAGCAGATGGAAAGATCGTTTACTAATTATGACAGTGTATGGGGTCATCCCAAAACAAGGAGGTGTACCTCAAGGAATGAGAAGAACATGAATAAGTTACCTTGGTAGAAGAGCCTAGCCCAATTGCCGAATGCATGGAAGACTCTCCAAAACCCCAAGAGGAAGAGCTTGAGGAAGTAGACATTGGAACACTAGAAAAGTCAAGGCTGTCTTTGAGCCTCGAAAAAAGAGAAACCTTTTGGAATTGTTGAAGTGTTATGAAGATGTATTTGCCTAGGAATACGAGGAAGAGACCATCTCCATGTGAAGCCTTTGGCTAAAACCGTGAAGCAAGGGCTACATAAATTCACCTTTGAGCTCGAAACTCAGATCAATGATGAGGTGATTAGATTGTTGAATGTAAGATTTATCTCCCAAATCCAACCCCAAATGGTTAGCTAACATTGTCCCTATGGTAAAGTGTACTAGACAAATTTGCATTTGTGTGGATTATCATGATTTAAATAAATCTTGCCCCAAAGATGATTTCCTTTTACCCAACATAGATCTCATGATCGACGCCACCTTAGGACATTAGATGTTCTTATTCATAGACGTTTTGTGGTTATAACCATATACGTATAACAGAGGTGGACGCTAAAAAAATGGCTTTTAGAACCCCTCTCGGGAACTTTTACTATAAGGTAATGCCCTTTAATCTAAAAAATGGTAGGGCAACTTACCAAAGGACCATGAAAGCCATCTTTCACGACATGATGCATAAAGAAGTGGAAGACTATGTAGATGATCTTATGGTCAAATCCAAAGAAAGGGAAAGCCACCTACAAGACTTTGTCGTAGTCTTGGAAAGATATAGGAATTACGAACAAAGGATGAACCCACTAAAATGTGCATTCAGGGTAAGGGCAGGAAGATTCTTAGGGTTCATGATCCACTGCCATGGCATTAAGGCTTATCCAATTAAGACGAAGTCCATAACTTTGCTTCTCAAAAGAAACTACATCATGAGGCTAATAGTAATGTAGGGACTATCTAATGATTAAGTGGTAAAAAATAGCATTCAACCACTAATTAGGAAAACTCTTCCTAGTGGGTAGGAACACAAAAAACCACATAGAAAGGAAAAAAAGGGAAAAAAGAAAAGAAAAAAGAAGATATAAAAATTACAAGAGTGTCTATCTGCCGATTGACATACAAAAAGGGTAGTTTTGGAAGCTTGAGTGCTGATCGGCACTTGGAACCAAATTGTGTTTTTTTTAAGGATACTTTATTGATTTTTTTTTTAAATTAGTTTTATTTTTTTTTTTGGCTAAAAAGACTTTCTTTAAGAATTGGAAAAATTTACCTTTTTTTTTTAAAACAAACTTCACTTGCTAAAAAAAAGGGTTTCTTTTTTATTTGAATGAAAAAAAATATTATTTGTGAGAACCCAAAAGAAATATTTTTTAAACCAAAAGAAAAAAGAAATTGAGTTTTTGTTGCTAAAGAGAAGTTTCTTTTTTTCTTTTGCTAGAAGGAA